>CM059976.1:50621803-50661985 GCA_030490835.1 Annona cherimola
AATAGCAAGGCTGAGACGCGTGCTGCAGAAACGAACTTGTTATCTGCTATAATTAGAAAGTTTAGGGCCAGAAGGTATTGCGTTTCTTGCCAAGCAATAAATTTGGATCTTCCGAAATTAGCTATATTTTGATCTGTGACTTTGGCAGATCTGTATAGTGCATGATGGGCTACCCAGTATTAACAATTTCTGATAGAAAAATTATTTGCTAAATTTCGGTTTTAAATGCGTGGATCGTTGAATGCACGGATTAGTGAATCACATGCCTAGTGCTGAATGGCCAGCTTTAATGGCTGAAATTTCTAGTGAAAAAAATTGAACGGTTGCAATGATGGATGACCTTGATGATTGCATTGATTTCAAGGCATCGCGATCCCATTCACCCGGGTGCACTTAGCTTCAGCGTACCTGGGTGCATTAAACCCATTTTAACTCATTTTTTATTTTTTTAGAATTTTTTATAAAAGTGTTAATCTAAGTTTAAATTATCTAAAATGCCACTGATTTTTAAAAATAAAAAATAAATATCTTAAATACTCTAAAAATGGTAAAAATTGATACACATGTTAAATACACTTAGAATAACACTTGTATAAAAAAAATTTAAAAAATAAAAAATGGTTAATGCACATGGGTACAGGAGATCGCGATCCAATTTCAAGTGGATCCCATGGTTGGAATTAGCTAATCTGCATAAAAGAATTTAAAATTATAAATGCATCAAGTTAATAAAAAGGTAGTCAATTTATAAAAATTATTTCAACAATTATTCAAATAATTTCAAATTAATATTTAATGCTCAAACGTTGCCAAAACATATTTTAAAGCAAATTTCACATTAAATTCAATTAATTATCCACCAATTTGGTTCAAATATGCACAAAATATTTTAATAATTGCCAATTATCATCAATTTTTTAAAAATATCTATTAAAATTTGTTCCCACTTTTTTCTTTTTATCAAAAATTCTAAGCAAGGGCGGGAACTTTTGGGAGCCTAGTTGTATGCACTTAGGTGCACTTAGACTTGGTGCAACTAAGTACAGGTATCCTTTTTAAAAAAAATTTAAAATTTTTTATTCAACTATTAATCTAATTGTATTTAACATGTATATCGTTTTTTATAAATTTTTAAAACTCAGTAGCATTTTAAGGTACTTATTAGGCTTTGAAATTTTTTAAAGAATAAGAGTAGTATAATGTAACAAGGGAACTATTAAGAGTAAAGAAAATAATGATAAAATATACGTAATGTTGCGACCTCAGAAAAATGCAGATAATAATTGAAAAATGTAAATGACGTTAAATGATATACTCCAGTAGCAAAAGCTTACTTCCCACTGGCACAGATAAGGCCTGTGATTCTAACTTTCCAAGTTTGACTCATCAAACATGAGGACGATGACCATAAGCCATTTCCTCTATAAAAGGAGAGAAGGCTTCCAAGTCTATAGAAAATATTGGATTTTGATTTGAAAGGGTAATTGAGTATCATCGATCATGAGGTTCCATTACACAAACATTATGGGCCTTTTCTTACTTAGTTGTGGCTTGTATTGTTGTGAAGGGTGTTGGGCTAAAGAAAGAAGGCTTCTTCTACAGATCAAAGACTCCATCCTAGTGCCTGTAAAGAACATTTATCCATTGTGGTCATGGGTGGGTGAGAATTGCTGCAACCGACCCGCTGTGGGGGAGCCAAAACCATGGGAAGCCATCCCTGCAATTTTCTCAAGGGAAGCCTGATATGTGCCGTTTATTTTTATTAAACAATTTAGATGTGTTGGGGCATTTTTAGTGTAGAAAAAATTTTGAGGGGACAACTGCAATCGGGCTCATTTCCACTTGCACCTGTGAGCTTTCCTCCCATCTCTCTTTTTCCTCTCCTAGTAGTTGCGAAGACAGAGGCGACAAGCAAATGACTATCAATATTTGGTGGGTTCCCTTGTCGTCAGAAATAAAAGAGTATGAGCATTGGCGAACCATCGGCATCGAGAACCATCGGCGTTGAGATATTGACAAAGGCAATTGATGGGTTTTCTTCTCACTAGAAACAAAAGAAGCAAGCGGGGAGTCTTCAGCCAGTCGTAGAAGAACAACTGAAGTTGTGACATTAATTGACAACAAAGAAGAAAAGAAGCATTTGTGCTTTTCAGATTCGAGTGACTAGAGAATAAATCTGGTTTGACGAGTTAGGCATTAAAGTTAGGCATTTGGCGATGAGCTATTAGCTGGTTCTGATCGATAAACTGGCGGCCAACAGCGAGTGGGTTTTGCGGAAGCTGCAGCGACCGGCAACTTAGGTTTGGTTGGGAAGTCTATAGAAGGCGACACACAGAGTAGATATGTTGCGACAAATAGAAATTTTGTTTGAATTAGGGAAGATTTGTTTTGATCAAATCTAGTGATTCGGGTGTCCGATTTGGGTGATTCAAGAGTTATTTTCTATATTTTCAGGTACCCTGAATCATGAGGATGGTTCATAGTGGACAAATTCAGCTTACTAAATCGTGAATACAAATAATTATGTGGATGTTTAAAATATATTTTAGTTTTAAAAGTAAATAAAAATAATATAATTATTATCAACATAAAAATAAATAAAAAATACTCATTTTTATTTTGTTAATCATTTATATTATGTTTCATAATAAGGATTAAAGTAGAAATAAACCAAGTGAATTAAAATTATTATCTCCAACAGCTACAAAAAAAATAATTTTCTACCCTTCTGAAGATACTTAATTATAATCCAGTCCCAAAAAGTCGTATATGTTTATTTTGTTCATTTAAACTTAAATTAGCTTAATACAAAAAATTGATTATGTTTTTAATTTTTATCTTATATCAAATTAATATTTATTTTTATTGTATTTTTATTATTTTTAGCTTCTATTTTGATTCACACAAATTTTATAATAAAAAGTATATACACTATAATTTTTATTATTAAATAATTTATATATTTTATTTAAATGTAATTAAAAATAATTTATATATGTTTCTTTTTAAAAAAAATTAAATAATGTATTATTTAAAATTTTATTGCATTTAATTTAAATTAGTTATTATTTTAATTATAGATTTTTGTATTTATTTAGTTTAAAATAATTTAATTAAAAATCAAGGTTTGCATAGTTCAAAAATGAATTTTTAAGTATATATCCTTTGTAAAATATATAAATTTATGAATATTTTTAAAAATATTAAAATTAGATGTTGTTAGATGCAGTCAAATCCCGTTAAATGTTGTTAGATATTGTTAGATTTAGATGAATTTTATTAAATCCTAGTATATGAGTTTTAAATTCTATAATTAAGATATAAATGACCTTATAAGAGACTTCAGATAATCTTACATGTGTTAAATTAAGATTAATTTATTAAGAGTATGATTGGCAATGGTTAAAAAGTGTCAAGTTAAAACTTTTAAATCTAAAACTTTTCATTCTCCACAACTATCATATTTTTTAATTATTTTTCACATTTTGCTATACAACTACCATACTTTTCAATCATTTCTACACAAGTACTCACACAACTAACCTATTTATTTTAACTTTATCATCTTTATTACTCATCATTATCCCTATCATATCACATCACATAATTTAACAACTTTTACTCTTCAAAATTTTTCATCAAAAGTTTTACTTATTCACAAACACACCATAATATTAAAAATTAGATTTGGTTAGATACCGTTAGATGTTATTAGATCCGGTCAGATGCTGTTAGATGTCGTTAGATTCTATTAGATATTGTTAAATACTATTAGATGCTATTAGATTCAGGTGAATTTCATTAAATCCTATTTTTCTAAGTTTTTTTTTATAATTATGATATAAATGACCTTATAAGGGTATTAAAATCATATTACAGGTATTAAATTAAGATTAACTTAATAATATAAAAAATAAGGTTCCATTAGATTTCATTCGATGTTGTTAGATACTGTTAGATCTGGGTAGATTCTGTTAGATGTCATTAGATATTGTTAAATATTGTTAGATTTATTTGGATTTTATTAGATCCTATTATTTGAGTTTTAAATTATGTAATTAAGATACACATGACCTTATAAGGGGCTTAAAATTATATTACATATGTTAAATTAGGATTAACTTATTAATATAAAAAATTAGATTCAGTTATATGTCGTTGGATGTTGTTAGATCTAATCAGATGCTGTTAGACATCGTTAGACGTTATTGGATATTATTAGATTTAGGTGGATTTCATTAAATTTTATTATCTGAGTTTTAAATTATGTAATTATTATATAAAAGACCTTATAAGGGGCTTAAGATTATATTATAGATATTAAATTAGGATTAACTTATTAATATAAAAAATTAAATTCCATTAGATACCATTAGATGTTGTTAGGTGCAATTAGTTGTCGTTAAATACTATTAGATGTCGTTAGATGTTGTTAAATACAGTTAAATTTAAGTAATTTTATTAACTAAGTTTTAAGTTATGTACTTAAGGTATAAATGACCTTATAAGGAGTCTAGGATTATATTACGGGTGTTAAATTAAGATTAACTTATTAATATAAAAAATTAGATCCGGTTAGATATTATTAGATACTATTAGATGTTATTAGATGTCGTTAGATGCTGTTAGATGTCATTAGATGTTGTGAGATATCGTTAGATGCAGTTAAATTTTATTACACTCAAAAAATAACAAATATTATTAAATTTTCAAAAATTCAGAAATAAATATTGAAATTGTTATTTTTGAGAGTACCTTAATTACATGAATTTTAAATAATATAATATAATTTCTTATATAAAATATTTTTCAACTTTACCAATTGTAATGAAATCTTATTAAAAAATAATATTTTTTTTAAAAAATGTCAAATAATAATAAATTATGTCCACATATGTTCCAGTGGTTGGTCTACTAAATAAATGGAAGAGGTTGAGATTTTGTATACATATAATACAACTTTATCAAAAAACTAAATATACTCACATTTTCAAACAAATATAATTACACTATAAAGTTACCACAAGTCCTTTTTTCGCTTTTTTTCTCATGGGAACGTCTTCCTATGGGTGGCCCCCTGGCTGTGGGATGTAAGATGTCCTCAAATTCATCCCCGGATCATGATCACAATCATGTGGTGTCAAGAGCCCTGGTCATGGGAAGTTATTTCTGTGCTTCTCTCACGTGAAGCCTACCGCCTGCTGTTCAATTTCATGGGAGCCAACCCATGGAAAGTGCTCCCTGCGTTTTTCTTGTAGGAAGGCTATCATCCGCTGTCCAAACATGCTGGATGGTTGAGATGAGAGTGGGCATTTTCATAACATGAAAAAAATTAAAAGATGCCTAGTCGTACTCACTGCCTTTTGATAGGGGCTCTCTGTGCACAAAAGGGTGCAAGGCAAATGGGTTAGAATCAGTTGGATAAATTGCTTGGAAAATCAGAGAGAACAGAGGGTTGTGCGATAGCTTGATTATCAAGAGATGAGAATGCTAGACTCGGATTTCCAGATTTGTGATTGTGTAGGTTTTCGCTACTTTTTTTTTAGATTCATGATTTTATAGTCAACATTCTTCATGGTCGGATTCAAGGAGGACTGAATTGCTTGGAACGGCAGATAATCTACTTTTGGACGGAGGTGCTCTTATGGTGGTTTGATGTCGTTGACTTTTACTAGGATTTTTTGAGAATTTCTAGGTTAATATCTACTGGTGCTGACAAAAAGAAATGGTTGGCAGATATTGCCATTGTGCTTAGCTGGAAATAGCCATGGGATTGGAATGGTTGAAGCAATGATTTGAAACAAATGGCAGGATTAGGATCTCTGCTTGGATCATGGCTACTTGTGGATGGCCAAAAATGAGGAAAATGGCATGGGCATCCTTCTAATATTGTCACTCTATTAGGCAGTTCTGATTATCCGGTTGACGTTGTCGGTGGTGAGAATCTGAAAACCCAACAATAGTCATGCCTGTCTCTCGTCACGCTGTGACGATAATAATGGAGCACCGAGATGGTGCTTGGTGCTCTACTGATGTAGCTTTTAGTCATGCGCACCCAATCTGCTTTGGATGATCTGCACCTTTAAAAATACATAGACAATCTTAAAATAAGGTGATGGGTTCTAAAATGTTGTAGGATGCAACACAGCAACTTATGTATTATCGACAATGAGAATGTTCTTATGGTTTTACTAGCAGAGACTATATAATTTGATATATATATATATAACCTACTCCCATTAATTTGATATCTCTTTTATAGTTTATTGTTATAATTCAAAACATGCAAAAAAAGGAACGTGACCACTGGCTCGTCAAAAGCATATTTTTTAAATTATTTTTAATGCAATAGTTAATATAAGTGTATCTAATTTATAAAAAAGTTTATTATTTTTGAAAATGTACGTATATTTATTAACTGTATTTAATTTATAAAAGAAGTTTTATCATTTTTGAAAATGTATATATATTAAATTTTGAAAATGACCGGATATCAAAGGAGAAAGATATAAGTGGTGTTTACATATTTATAAAAAATTAGTTGTTTCAACCGACCACAAGAGATTAATATACTTTTTTTTTGTTGGAAGAGAAAAGTTTAAATTGGATACTTTTGAAAGAAAGACGTAAAAAGCTTATCATCATGGTGGACATTATTCAATTTTGCGTAATTGAAATTTTATTTTTATTTTCTTGAAAATTTTTGAAAATATTCAAAACATAAAAAGCTTACTGTCACAATGGATACTTTAATATCAAGATGGAGTTTTTTGAAAATTTCAACATTTTGCTATCAAACTATTTTGTTGAAAATTGATGGAACATTTCTTTATTTTACAAAAATTATAGAATACCTTTCAACATTTGCATAAAATTACAACGATATTCTCTTGTTTACGATTTTATAGACTATGCTTAATATTTAGTTTTTTAATAATGTATTATCTTAGTTAGAATTATAATCAGAAGATAAAACATTAATCTTCGATAGTGCATTAAATACAAATTTAATATCATTAACTATTTTTGGATCATGCATATAAAAGCTAATTAGCATAAAAGTCCCAAAAATTCATGTATACTTATTTAGTTTATTTAAATCTAAATTACAGTTTAATCATTATTAAAATAGAAATAAAAATTCATACATATGTATATTATTAAATCTAAATTATAGTATATATGAAATGCGTTTTTTGTATTTTCAAAAAATATATAATAAATTAATTGTAAACAATTAGTTTGTAGCATTTAATGTAAGAAATTGACATTCTTACCACTCGGGTGTTAAGGCCTTGAAGAGAGAGAATTAAATTTTTTTTATGGGGATTAAGTTGGGTCAATTACTAAGATATGTTACAGTAGAATATTTAGTGAAGCATAGACTAATGCGATCGCCTATCCACTTGAAACAATTGTAAGAATGGGGGAAGGCAATTACACTAAAAGACTTCGCACATGTTCTTTTTGAGCATGTAGTAGAGACTTTTAAATGAGTCCTCCCAATCATCTATGCAAATACAAAGATAAATAATATAAAATTTATTCAATTAATACTTATATATTAATTTATTTTTATTTTATATTAATTCATACATTAGTTTTAATTTTATTAATTTCATATTAAAATAGCCAACATAAGATGAGTGAAAATGTTACAATGAAAATGCATGTCATTATTCTTAAACCAATCCCAAAAAGTGATATTTATTTATATTATTAAATATAAATTGCAATTATATATTTTTTAAAAAGTCATATATATACTAATTATTATAATTTCATTATTTATATAAAATTTTATTTTATTTTATTTAAATTAATTATTATTTTTAATTATACCTTTATTTTATTTAGTTTAAACATATTAATTTCAAATTAATATGTATTGTAATAATTGAAGAAATATCCATAAATTTTGTTACAAACTTACTATTTAACAAAATGTTTGTTAAATTCAGAATTTTATGTTCACTTAAATTAATACAAATTAATCTTTATTTTATTTAAATTTTATTAATGTAAAACTAAAATGAGCAACATAAGATAAGTAACCATACATGTTACTTATTTGTTGAAACCCACTTCTAATAAAATTAAATATTTATCTATTTATTTATATTAAAAATAAAAATAGTAATTTATAATTTATTTTTAAGATGATAAAATTCAATAATTAATATATTTTATTTGTTTGTAATTAAAGTATAATATAAGAGGCTTAAGGTTATATTACAAGTGTCATTAGATCCGGTTAGAAGTCGTTAGATGTCATTAGATGTCATTAAATTAAGATGAATTTCATTAAATCCTATTATCTAGATTTTAAATTCTATAATTAAGGTATAAATGACCTTATAAGGGGTTTAGAATCATATTACGGGTGTTAAATTAGGGTTAACTTATTAACATTAAAAGTTATATTCGGTTAGATGTCGTTAGATGATGTTAGATATCGTTAGATTTGGTTAAATGCAGTTAGATGCTGTTAGATATAATTAGATGTTGTTACATATCATCAAATTAAGGTGAATTTTATTAATCATATTATCTAGGTTTTAAATTTTGTAATTAAGGTATAAATAACCTTATAAGTGGCTGAGAATTATATTATATATGTTAAATTAGGATTAATTTATTAATATCAAAAGTTAGATTCAGTTAGATATCGTTAGATGTTGTTAGATGTCGTTAGATCCGGTTAGATGCTGTTAGATACAATTAGATGTTGTTAGACGGTATTAGACGTCATTAGATTAAGGTTGATTTCATTAAATCATATTATCTAGGTTTCAAATTCTGTAATTAATCTATAAATAACCTTATAAGGGGTTTAGAATCATATTACATGTGTTAAATTAGGATTAACTTATATATTAAAAGTTAGATGGTGTTAGATGTCGTTAAATCCTGTTAGATGTCGTTAGATGTTGTTAGATGTCGTTAGATGTCATTAGATTAATGTTAATTTCATTAAATTTTATTATTTAGGTTTTAAATTCTATAATTAAGGTATAAATGACCTTATAAGGGGCTTAGAATCATATTACAGATGTTAAATTATGATTAGTTATTAATATCAAAAGTTAGATACTATTGGATATCATTAGATTCGGTTAGATACTGTTGATGTCGTTAAATGCTGTTAGATATCATTAGATGCTACTTGATACTGTTAGATATGGTTAGATGCTATTAGATTAAGGTGGATTCCATTAAATTCTATTATATTGGTTTTAAATTCTATAATTAAGGTATACATGACCTTATAAGGGGTGTAGAATCATATTACAGGTGTTAAATTATGATTAACTTATTAATATCAAAAGTTAGATACTGTTAAATGTTGTTAGATCCGGTTAGATGCTATTAGATGTCGTTAGATGCTGTTAAATTTCATTAGATTAAGGTGGATTTCATTAAATCCTATTATCTTGATTTTAAATTTTATAATTAAGGTATAAATGACCTTATAAGAGGTTTAGAATCATATTACAGGTGTTAAATTAGGATTAACTTATTAATATCAAAAGTTAGATTCGGTTAGATGTCGTTAGATGTTGTTAGATGTCGTTAGATCCGGTTAGATGCTGTTAGATATTATTAGATGTTGTTAGATACGATTAGATGCTGTTAGATAAGGTGAATTTCATTAAATCCTATTATCTGGGTTTGAAATTCTGTAATTAAGTTATAAATGAACTTATAAGGGGCTTAGAATCATATTACAGGTGTTAAATTAGGATTAACTTATTAATATCAAAAGTTAGATTCTGTTAGATGTCGTTAAATCCAGTTAGATACTGTTAGATCTAGTTAGATTATGTAATATCCGAAAAATAAAAAAATATTATTAACTTTTCAAATAATCAGAAATAAATATTGAAATTGTTATTTTTTAGAGTACCTTAATTACATGAACTTTAAATAATATAACATAACTCCTTATATAAAATATATTTTTCAACTTTATTAATTATAATGAAATCTTATTAAAAAATAATTTTTTGTATACAAATATTTTAAAAAAAATGTCAAATAATAAAAAAATATATCTATATATGTGTCAGTAGGTGATCCAGTAAATGAATGGAATAGATTAAGATTTTGTATATATATATATAAAATACAAATTTTATCAAAAAAACAAAACATAATTATATTTTTAAATAAATATGCTTCTACGGTCAAATTTCCACAATACCTCTGCCCTGTATCTCTCTCCCTTTTTTTTTTCCCTCATTCCCATGGGCTGTGCGCCCAATTTCATTCGACTTTTTGGATTCGAAAGGCAGTTTTGGTACGTGAAATATTTCACGGGGGGTCGATTGGCATTCTCCCGCACGCACTTGGGTTTCCATTTTTCACCTTCTTTGCCCTAGTTCTCTTCATTTCCCTTCCTCACTGCCGTTCTCTCCTCCCACCCCTCTTTTCAGGACCGTGGTTCAATGCACCCGGGTGCATTGAACCTCAATGCACCCGGGTGTACTTCACCCATTTTTTTTTATTTTTTTTGAAACTTTTTTTTATGAAAATGCTAATCTAAGTCTATTTAACATGTGTATAAATTTTTACCATTTTAAAATATTTTTAGATATTTTTTCGGATTTTTTTAAAATCAGTGGCATTATTAGTAATTTTAAATTACTAAAAATGCCACTGATTTTAAAAAATTCAAAAAAAATATCTAAAAATTTCCAAAAATTATAAAAATTTATACACATGTTAAATACACTTATATTAACATTGTAGTAAAACAAGTTTCAAAAAAAAATAAAAAAAAAATGGGTGAAGTACACCCAGGTGCATTGAGGTTCAATGCACCTGATTGAACCACGGTCCCTCTTTCCATCTCTCCTTGACCCCTTACGCTCCCCTTCGTCGCCGGACCGCCTTTCTCCCTAGAATCCCTCTCCGCCTCTGCCTCTCCATTATTTGCTGGCGACGGTAACAATTTCGTTTTCTCTATTTAGGTATTTTCCGCCACTTGCCCTCACCCCTACCCTCCTACCCCCTGTGCTATCAAACCCTCGTGGTGTACACGGCAGAGTTGAGGGCTCGATCGGATCTACCTAAAGGTGTTGATTTTGCACCGATTTTATGACGATTGTTGCAAAGAGATGGAAGGGGGAAGATTCGTGAAGCATCTGTCGGAGATGGGGATGGATTTGCAGCGGGTGGTGATTGTGGATGACAACCCAAATGCGTATGTTTTTCTGCCGAGGGATGCAGTTCGAGTGAGCCCGTTCATCAATGATCTCGGCAATCAAGAGCTTCAACAAGCGATGAAGTTTCTAAAGGTGAGAGATTGTTTTGATGACATCCCTTCTAACGACCAGGTACGCGTGCGACTGTGGGCGCGTTGAAGGATGTGGCCCAGCTGCAGAAGCCGGTGCCATCGTTGCCGGAGAAGAAAACTCCGGCCTCTGCTGGGAGATACCATGGCGTTGCTCTTGCAGCAAAGTAACAGTTTTTCTTCCCTCTCGCTTCCTTTTCTCATACTTAATTTTGGTTCTTTTTCGAAGCTGTCAAAAGAAGGAATTAAACCAGAGAACGCAAAGTTTTTGTTTCTTCGGTCTCTGTCTTCCTTCTTTTATCATTTTTTTTCTTTGTACTGTGGAGTGAATTTGCAGTTGCAGATGAAATGAAGTGGAAATTCGAAATAAGTTTGGTTGCTTCTGGGTTTTGATTTTATGTTTCGGTGGATTTTTTCTTATTCATTTTACGATATGCGAAAAGGAAGAGAAAAATCTTCTTGTTCAGACGGTTTTTATTCCCATCTGTTCATTCTTGTGAGATTTGGTTGGACGTCGATTTGTTTACTTTCTTGAATAGAAATAGTTGTTTGTTAGATCTGGGACATAGCTTTGGCACCGTAACAGCTTGTCGAGGAATTTTCACTTCTGGGCTTTATTTCCTGGTTTTGCTTCAGCTTTTTAAAATCTGAAGCTGAAAATAGAGAGAGGAAACTGAGATGATTTTTGCCCACGGGTACCTTCTGTTGTAGGACTTATATTAGGCATGGTGTTTGTAATTTTGATTTATTGTCACTCTATGTGCTTGTTATTGGCAATTTCGATGGATACATGATGAAGATCTTACATGAATTCTGCAGGTTGTTGATGTGCTTGTTGTTTCTTTCGTCTTACATTCTTGTTTGTACTCCAATCTGGTCTTGCTGATCCAGTTCGTGGTTTCAATTGCTGTTCTATTTTTCCTTATGAATTTTATTTTGCATGTTGTTGCCTGATGAAGATTCTATTTTATTTTAATTTTTGAGTCACCATGTAGGCATGGTTACTGAATTTACCTCTTATCTGTAGGAAGTTCTTATTTTTCTTGAAATTTCTGTTATCTTTGTCTGGTTTTGTTCTCAACAAGGAGAATGAAGGGATTAATTTTTTTGTTCTTTTTCGTGGAACAGTGCATAGGTTGTTGGGTGGCCTTGAGTCCGCTCATTCAGAAAGAACACGATGGCAATAAACCCAGCAAAGAATAGTGATGATGCAGAGGGAAAGTTAGGGAGTTGGGTGCCTGTATGTGAAAGTGAATATGGATGGGGCTCCATATCTGAGGAAAGTGGACCTCAGAACCTACTCCAACTACGCACAACTCTCTTCTGCACATGAGAAGATGTTCAGCTGCTTTACCATAGGTGAGCCCCCCTTTGTTTTCTTTTTTCCTTTATTCTTTCTTTTTAAAAAAAAACAGAATATGAAGTTTTAATCCCATGCGCTTAAAGAGATCTTTTCATGGAAGCGATGCTGAATTTTGCATTATTAGGTATATGCCAACGGGTTCTGTGCTTTATCTGATCATATCGTCACCATTTATATGTACATAAGGCGTCACGAATTTCCTTTATTTAGCTCAGATATTGTATTATTTTTGTGTTTGCCAATAATACCCTCATGGGCATCAGCTCATCATGCTACTATTGGATCATCACTTGTGAATTATTCAAGAAATTTAGGGAGTGTAAAAGTGCCTATTTTCTTCCAATGCTACACTTGCCTATCTCTAAATATCATATATATATATATTTTTTATCATTATTTATGTTTTTGAATCACTGTTATTCGTCTTCCTGTCAAAAACTTCAAACTGGATGCATTGCGGAGAATTCTTTATATGGGGTGGGCCAGTTTTTTATCTTCTTGTGTTCCAGTCCCATGCAGTGCGAAGAGCAGTGGAGAAGTGCAAGAACCGATTACATGATCTTTGTTGAAGTCTTGAGTAAAGCGGAATGTTATATATGGACCCATTCTTAGCTGAAAGGATTAGAAGGGGGTTTGTATTAAAAAGGAAGGCCCCTTTCTCAAACTGAAGGCGTAGAAAGGATTTTAAGTTGGGACTGTTTTGTATTTCCTGTTTCTATATTTTTACGGGCTTGCTGTTATTACAACGACAAAAACTTGTTCTAGGTAAGGCTTGTAGAGATCATCATCATCATCATCCTCTTTTAGATTGTGTCTATGTTTTCTGTTTGTCTGTCGTGCAGTTCGTATATGTAAATGTTTGGTTTGCTGTATTGCAAATGGTCGTCTGTTTCTCGTGTTTCTTTGTTGAAGATGATGGATGCAGATCCTTTTTTTATGGGGAGGAATTTCCTCGTCGAATGATAACTAATGTTCTATATTCTTATGATTTTTAATGGATTGGATTTTCTTCCTTATTTTGGCATGATATATTGAATTTCAATTATATTGGATGCATGCAGTCCCTGATTGATATGAAGCTAAACATCCTCTTCTAAGCTAAGAACCAAAATTGTATCTGGCCTCTCCTGCGGAGTGGTTAGTGACAAGGGTTAAACGGTGACCTTAATCTGTTCCGGAGAATGATACATGATATGAACATGGTGCTATAAGTCTCATTTATGGAAGGTGCGAGCCTCGAGGTGAGAAAATTGAAGAAATTATTCTATCCCATCCAAAAATTGCCGCTGAAAATTAACATTTGGGTTTTAAAGTTCTTCAAAAAGTTGGGGTTGCAGCTGTGGCAATTATTGTTAATTCAATGGGTTTCGTCTCAAATTGAAATATGATTTTATTTTGATAATTGTATTAATCAAAATTCAACTATCTCCCAAACAAAAACAAATTTAATTTATTAGTGTTGAATTGGGATTTTTTTAAGGGTGTGCTTAACAATGTGTGAAAAATGTGAAGTTAAAATTTTTCAACTTAAAATATTTCATTTTCCATAATTATTTTATTTTTTCATTATTTTTTCTCATTTTTATATAATTATTCTACTTTTTAAATAATTTTTCCACAACTACCACTACAACTAATATATTTTAACTTTATTTTCTTTATTCTTTATCATTACTTTTATCATATTATAATGATTGATTAAAAAGTTTTACACTAAGGGTGTATTTGGCAATGTTGTTAGGACCGAACCGGTAAAGGAATTGGTCTGGTGCCAACTGGTGACGTCGACACAACATATTTATAATGCTATAAATATTAAAATTTTTTAAACTTTAAATAAATATATTGATAAAATAATATTTTCATAAATTCTAAATATATATGTTAGATTTTAAGAACCACAGTATAAGTACAAAATATAGAGGAAAAAAATTAATAGCAAGTTTTAAAAATCTTTAAGCATGAATTTTAGAAAAATTAACTACATTAACTAACCTGAAAGACTTAAACTTGTAATAAGTCATGACCGTTGTTTTGTTGTTGGTTCTTGAATTCTTCCTGTTTATCTCAGTACTCTGATGAATTGCTATAAACATACTTAGTAAAATTTTTAATTTAGGTATATTTAATGTACAAATTAAATTTTACTATTTTTGGAGACACATTTTTTAATGTTTAATCATAATGATATTTTAGTATTTTTAGTCATTTTGAAGAGTTAAATGATTAAAATACTCCCATATTTCAAAATCATATTATATATCTCTAAAAATAGAAAAACTTGGTATATATACTAAAATAATTAAATTAACAATTTTATGAAAAGAAGAACAAAAGCATTTAAAAAATGGGTTATACACCAGGTATAGATTGTAAACATATGTGAAATGATTAAAACATACAGATAAATTTTTTTTTTAAAAATAAGGTAGCCGGGTGTTAACTTTTTTATTCTAATCTTTCATTTTTCATTCTCTTCTAACGCAAACACATCTTGAACCCCCAATTATCAAAATGTTATTATATGTTAGTAATAGAAAAAGTTGAAGGAAAAATTATATAGAAAATAAAAAATAATTATTATATTTTTTAAATAAAAAATCATTTTTAACAAGCGAACAACTAAAAGTAAAGTGAGAAAAGAAAAGCGAGGTAAAGTAAGAAAGTGGTGGAGAAAAGACAAGTAGGCATTCAAGTGGAGAAAAGACAAGTGGGAAATGAGAAAGGGTTAGAGGACAAGCAAGAAGCGGGTTGTGGTGTAAATAAATTCGTTCGTTTTTTATTTTTTATACAAAAACCGACCGACTGGTCGAATCCGGTTCGACTGCATATTCCTGTTCGACCGCTGGTTTGCCCGTTTGGACGGTTTTATGTAAATGGACTGATCCGAAAGGTATCGAACTGGAAACTGGTTCCGGTCCGGTTCTTATAACACTGGTATTTGGTTGGAAATAAAATTTTTGATTAAAAGTTGTTCAGATAAAAGTTGTCAAGTTGATAGAAAGGGGTAATGATGAGATATAAAGAAAATAAAGTTAAAATAAATAGGTTAGTTGTATGGGTAGTTGCGTGGAAATAATTAAAAAATATAGTTGTTTGTATAGAAAAATGTGAAAAAATAATTAAAAAATAGGATAGTTATGGAAAGTGAAAAATTTTAGATTAAAAAGTTTTAGTTGACATTTTTTGTGTCCAACCTCCTAAAAATATATAATTGAGTTGTTCATAGCAATACAATCCAATGACTTAGATGGCCGAATCTAAAAAAATCTGAATTGCCACAGATGGGCTTTTCATGGTTTATGGGCTTTTCATGGTTGCTGCTACCCAAAATTGAAGGAAATGAATATATCTAGAAAAATCTATCTACTAAGTTATCTTTTTACTCTAATTTGCTAACTTAAAGGAAGGGCATGGGGGATGGGTTCTCCTTGGTAGAGTATAGCCATGAACGACCCTTGGACGAGCAAAATAGATTTTTTGGTGGTCCAGTGGATTGCCTAAATTCGTGCACATGTATGTTGTTATTTGCAATATAAAGCATTCAAAATATTTTTACAAAAATTCCTCAATAATGTAATAGACTACCCAAATTATGTAAATATATTTTTTTAAAAAATATAAATGTCACTAGTTATTGTATCAAAACCTCAATTTCAACATAATTTCTCATAAAATAAAATAAAAAATGATATAAAGATGACTACAAAATGGTGTAATTTTTTATAAAGTTTCTATTTAATATGAATATTTTATTAAAGTAATGATTGTATATTGATGGAATTTGATTTAAATTAAAGATTATTTTTATTTAAAATTATTATTTTAACTTTAATTATAACTAAAGATAAAAATTAACATTGGCATAAACTTTATTTAAATTTAATTTCTATTAAAAAATATATTTTTGACTTTACTAATTATAATGAAATCTTAGTAAAAAAAAATAATATTTTCTACAAAAAATATTTTTACAAAATGTCAAATAATGAAAAAATATGTTTATATACATTTTAGTAATTAATCCACCAAATGAATGGATTAGATTTTATATACATTTTTTTATGGAAATGACAACTTCTATCCCTCCGGCCTTTAAATATGAAAGGTATCAAAGGTTGTGTAACTCCAAATTTTAGGACCATGTATGAAACCTTAAGGTCATGAATCCTAGGTTATTGATTTTTTTTAAATATATGATTTTGTAATATATGTAGTTGAATGATCAAATAATTAATTTAATAAATAGCAAACATGAATAGTAATCATGTGATTATGATAAAGTGATAAGTTAATCACTTTGGATTAACTTAATCACAAAAGATGAAAAAGGAAGTTTATCACAATAGGACAAAATAGGAGTAGAGACAAAAATGAAATATAATTCAAGTCTACAAAAGTTATCTTTGGAATTTATAAGGAAATGAAGGATAATTTATGATTTCATAAAGATTATATATGAAAATAAATTTTTACAATTTTTTCGGGAAGGAATTTTAAAATTCTGAATTATACAAATTAAAACTGTTTAAATTTACGGAATTTATGGAAAAATTAAAATAAATGAAAATTTTTTGAACAATTAGGGGCTCTAATTAAGGGCTTATATTCATCCTCATTGTTTTTATTAGATCTAAGCATGTATAACTCTGATGGATAGGAGAATTTAATAAAAGGTACTAAATTATGTGCTTTCTAATCTCAGACTATGAAAAATAGTTAACTAAATTACCTAACATGAGTGCATTAGAAAGCGTGTTAAAGGCATAAACTTACGTCCCGAATCACAGACATGCATTTACGTTGATATTTTATTTTTTATATAATTACTTAGTTAATTAATATCTTAATGTATATAAGGCAATTTGAGATGAAATTTTAGAAGCAAGCCTATTTTAATATACCCTACATAATGGATGGATTAAATTTTGAAAAACATATTTACAAGTTTTTAAAATGAAATTTTATACCAAAATATAATTTTGATTAAATTAAAATGTGTGCTTCGCTCCAATTTAGGTGAAATTTTATGGGTAATCCTATTTTAATATGCCCAATTTAACGAAGAAATGAAATTTTGGAAAACATCTTGCCAAAATTTTGAAATGAGATTTTTTATCCAAATATGAATTAGTTAATTAAAATAAAATAGAATTTTTTTTCAAAATTATAAAAGGTGCATTTTGTGAGCAATTGTATATATATTAAGAACAAAAATTTTCATAATATATAAATGTGTATGTAAGCAATTATGATTTAATTTATTAATACTAGAATTTTCATTAAAAATAAAACAAAATTTTTTTTTATTGCGTTGGCAGTGTGGTGGCCGAATCATATGCTACATGGACATTCTGAAAATCCAACAACTAGATTAAACCAAGTAGTGGACTCAAGTAACGTTGAAAATTTAACCATGATCAACCGATTAATATGGTGTATAAAAAGGGCAGCTGCATATTGGACTGTAAAAGTGTTATTGCTGGCGTTTGGAAAAAAAGAAGAAAGGGCAGCAGCAATGCTTTAACGTCATCCAGGTTCTATCTTTATTTAAATTGCTTCAACGCTGTTAATAAATATGTTTTGATACCGTTAGTTCATGTAGCATGATTTTCTCATGATTTAAATAAAACTCAGCATGATTGTTACCGTGACGCTGTTTAAATTAATATGCTTAAAAAAAAACTGTTTACTTAGTTTAAACATTAATATGTATCATCATATATTGCTGGATATGTTAATTTCTTTGATAATTGAGTGACACCGTAAATTAATTTAGTGCTGTTTAATTAATTCAGCAAGATTTTGAATTTTTTTCAAAATCATGTTTAAATAAAAATTTCTGGTTATTTAACGTCAAAAAATTTAGATTTCCAGATTTGAAGTTCAGAAATTCAGGAAGAAATCATGCTAGACGTTGATTAATTTCCAAATACATGATACCATTGATTAATTCAATATGATTTCATCGCTGCTGGAATTATAAAATAATAGCATATTATTTTATTTAAGTTATTTAATGGATGAATACGTGATGTTAAAAACCAAAATACGAATGAGATAGTAAACGAAGGATTTATAGCCATGAAAATTTATGTTCAAGCTTATTGTATGATTATTAAGGAACGACCAAAGTTTCAGCTAAAAATATTAACTAGGTTGTAAATTAAAAATCCCGAGAAGATTAACTTAAACAGGGTAAAATGGGTGACAGGATCAGCTGTAGTAAATGATTTTTCATAATTTTTTTAGATGAATTTTTGATCTAAAATTTTGACATGATGTAAAATATATCATGATTATGATTTGAAAAAAATCAAATATGATTTTGGGAAGTCATAAGTATGGTTTAAAATTAACGTGACTAAGGCTGTTCCTAATTCTACAACACTGTCCAGCACAGTGAAAATGTTAAAATAAATACATAATGTTCATATTTCTTGCTGAAATTTTTATGAGTGTTAATTCATGTAGTTATTGATGTATGAAAGAAATTTCAGATTTAAATACCTTTATTTGATTATAAATAAAGATTTAAAGAAATCAGTACGCTTGATTTCAGCAAATGTGGACAGTTTGAGAAATAATAAAAAAGAAATATGAAACCTAAGTGTAAATTACCCGAATTGATATATATGTTATTCAGGAGTGTAATAAAGGTTTAGGGATAGCAAATTGATGCTATTATATGTATACGAAATTAATGGATAAATAAGAAGATGGAACATGGTGAAAATAAGAAGAGAAGGGCTGTTTTGGAATTTAATAATAAGTTTCAGAAATTTTAAATAAAAATTATGATTATGTTGATTATGGTATGCTATGGAATATATTATAGGAATTAAAAATAATTTTGTTAAGTCAAATTCATGTTTAAAAAATGAATTATGAAACCTTATACGCATATGTGTATAATTGGTTAAAATGATTTATTTAGCCCAGATAATCTTGATTAATTCAAAATGCATGAATTATCTCATGATGTACTAGACGAGAGCTATGTCATGATATTTTTTTTTTTAAAAATTGCCAAAATTTGAAACCCATGAACAGTGCCAAACACACTGTGAACAACAACCCGCGTGAACAGTGATCATGAACAGTGATCATGAACAGTAATCATGAATAGTAAACAGAGTGATTTGGGCAGAAATAAGATTGATATTTATAAGGATGTATGAATGAAATTTTTAAGGATTTTTGGGATAAAAATCCATTTATGAAAATAGAGACAAAATTAACCTCTATAGGAGTTATGAAGGAAAATAAAGTGATTATGACATATGCATGAGTTAGAAAACCCTATGATAAATTCAAATTTAATAGTAGAAATATGCAAGCATGGAATATTATGTTTATATGAGAAAAATGGTCTTTTTCATTTGTATAGGAAAAGAAAAGGGTACAAGTGAAAGATACAAGTTGATTACGTAGGTAAGCAAGCAAATCTTTTGAAAATACAATTTTATATAACCTTACTCTACAATCTTAAATTGTTTTGAAAATTGCTTCGTTAGAAGCAAATCCTTTTAATATTGAAAAATATTGAAATGCAAATGTTGAAAAGGTTGTGTTTAAAGGAAAATGAGATTTTAAAATGATATTTGAAATAAATATTTTAGAATAGTTTTATTACAAAGTTTTGAAGTATTTTAATGATATGTTTCAAAGGTTCTCTAGATATTGGAATATTTTGGAGTTTTCAAAATCTATTGTTCAAGAAGAATTTAAGGAAGGCCAATATGATAAATTAATTTCAAAAATGATTTGAGAAATGTTCAAAGGCTATCACATATAGAAATGAACAATAAGACAGGTCGACAAAAGTATATGATATTAGATGAAAGCTTATACTTGTATGTCCTTTGATCATAAAAACCCATAAATGGGAAAAGCATTTGTAAGAAAAATCTTTTGGTTTTAAATATTTTTAAAAAATGTTTTATCGTTCAAAAATTATTTACAAAACGGCCAGAAAATATTGTTATTTTAAATATTTTCCTTGAATACTTCAAATGATTTATGAAATATAAATGTTTTAAGGTTAGTCATCCTTACAAAACGTCTTCAATATAGACTCGTTAACATGAGTTTAGCCTAGTTTTCAAGATTTGAAAAATGAAATACAGACTGAGGTTTGTATTGTTTTGAAATGACATGCTGACATCAAGTTTTCAGAAAAAACACAGACTTGGGTTCGTGGTGTTTTATAAAAGCATGCCAGCATGTGAATGTGAAGGAAAAGTGTGTACAAGGATTATGTACTAGGTCTACTGTAAAGGATGTGCAAGCCGGGCGCGGTTGCAAATTGGGCCCCCTTTGCATAGGCCAAGTCGCTTGAATAAGGCTAAATGCCAGCGACACCCTTCCTAAAATGGGAGATGGACAAAGATAGACGCCTGGCTCGTGGGCTATCACTTGGAAAGGTTTCTCTCCTAAGGAAGGATGATCACTTGATAAGTGTCACCTACCAGATGGACAGAGACGTATTGCTTGTTGAATATGCATAAAAAGGAATTTTATGAAAAATATTTTAGGACATGAAAATGTCCTATGAGAAAAAGAGTTTCGATGACCAATATTTTAGAACATAAATATGTTCATGAAAAAAGAATTTATATATCAAGTTTTATAAGCAAATGTTTGCCATGAATTGGGATTATGAAATGTTTATGAAAGGTATTTATGAAAAAGTTTCCTCCAATTGCTAGTCGAACGTTTGTTAAGCGTCCACTGCTGAAAGGTGAGAAATGCATTTAAAATGAAAAATGCTTGCTTATTGAGTTTCGACTCATGTTTTGTTTTCCCCAACCATAGACAGGTACAACACAGACCACGCAGGAAAGGAAAAGAGTATGAAGAAAACTTTTCAACAAGCTGGTCTGTATATGGTATGAATGATTATATGGAATTTTCAAAATATGTATGTATGAAATGTTGAGATTAAAAGAACTTGTGATGTAGATAAGTTGGTTATTATGATATGAATAATATATGTGAAATAGATGTTAAGAATATGTTCATATATGATGATATGATGTTATAGAATGAGATATTATAAGTATCATGTGTAAAATTAATGACAAGTATTTGTTATGTGATGAAAGAAAAGGAATGAAAGAAATTTTTTTTTGGATGAGGTCCAATTAAAAATCCCACCATGTGATCAGGGCAACAATCCTGAGTCATGTTTACCAATCGATAAAGATCCCGGAGTAAAGCTTCTAGGCACCCGAGTCGGGGAGCCACAAAGGTAAAAGGGATAAAGCAGTCATGATATATCGTTGCTAAAAATTTTTTTGTACAAAGTTTTTCCTGAAGAAAGTATAGTGGGCTAGCCCACCATACTTGTTCAGACAAAATATTACATAAAACAAAATTAGTAAGAAGATGAGCACCAGAGTTTCCCAATCTCATGACATGGTGGAACGAGATGGATTGGGCTTGTGAGGCAAATAACAGTATGTGTGAAATAATCGTCCCCACCGGAGCACAAATGGACTGCTCATTAACTAAAAAATTGGTAAGAATCAAATAATTTGATTCCATCTGCAGTTGCTGAAGTTGGATTTCTAAAGCCTATGTCATCCCCAACCACATGGTCGTAGCTTCCATTGTTAATGATTCCAAAATTCCAACCCGAGTCCATCCTTTGGCGGCACTAAAGAAATCCCATGAATCTCTAATGACCGCAGCAAACCTCATACAATTTTTGTGGAGGTTCCTTCTTCCATCAACGTTAATCTTGAATTTTCCCTCATCTGGCTTGGTCTATCTAGAAACGAGAGGTTTATCAATTAAATTTGATCCCCTGAGGTCTAACACCCTTCGATACTGATTCCAAAAGTTGATGCACCATTCTTTGACATCCAAAAGCACGGGTCGAATACCTTCCTCCCTGAGTTGATTTCTCAAAAACCACACACACCAACAAAAGAGAAGAAAGAGAACAAACTCATCTGTGTTTTTTGTGGTAATGAACGATCGAAAGATGCTTGAGATTGATATCCATTCATCCGTGAGGAGATAGTTACCAATGATGTTATGACATTCCGACTAGATTAATTTGTAGGCAACAAAAAGATGGAATATGGGTTCCTCTGCTTTCCTAAAAAAAAGGCATAAAGTGTACACCAGGATTCCATGTAGCCGTAAATTTAAAAAGGTGGGTAGGGCATCCTTAAATAGTTGCCAGCAAAAAATGAGGACTTTGCTTGGGAGCTTGATATTCTAAATGAACTTGTAAATTTCCTAATCAAGAACACGTCTAGTTTCCCGACTCTCCAATGGGTGGTCAGATATTTTTCTCAAAAGTTTATATGCAGATCTTACATAATATTATCCGTCAGGTTCAAGCTCCCATAAATAGTAATCGTCTTCTGCCTTATTTGGAAGTAGATTAGAGTAAATGATCTGTCGCCCTTATTCACCCAACACTTGTAATAGAAGGGTGTCCTTCCATTGGCCAGTTTACTTATTGGGGAAGAAACTGACCATTACATCATTGGGGATGTGAACAGGTAGCGCCTCAGCCTTATGAAGGGGGATAGGAAGCCACTTGTCACTAAAAAAAGCCACCTATTTCCTGGTACTAATGCGCTAGCAGTACCCACTGAGAAACACATTTTTGGCTTTAAGAATGCTTTTCCATGTGAAAGAGTTTGTTGCCTTCTTCATGCAGGTCCATAGATTTCCATTGTTGAATTATCTAGCCTTAAGAGTGGTATAACAGAGAGAATCAGTGTTTGAGGCAAGTCTCCACACCTGTTTAGCAAGAAGGGCATAGTTGAAAGTAATAAAATCTAGAAAGCCTAGTCCCCCTGCAGCCTTAGTCTTGCACATGTCTTTCCATGCTACCCAACTCATCTTTAGTTTTTCATCCTTCTCACCCCTCAAAATCTACTAAGCATGCATCCAATTTCATTGCAAAAACTTTTGGAGATGAGGAAAATACTCATAGAATATGTAGGAATAGCCTGTACTACAACTTTATCTCCTTGCCTCCCCATGAAAGTAGCCGACCTTTCTAGCCTTGAATTTTTCACCAAATTCGGTCATTTAGATCTTTGAACATATTCTTTTTTGATCTCCCTAGCCTGGCAGGAAGCCTCAAATAAGAATGGATTTCCTGACTAGAGGAGCCAATTACACTCTTAATGGAATTCCTTTTGAGTTAGCTGCTGTTGGAACTGAAGAACAGTGCAGCTTTTTTTATGTTAATGACCTGTCTAGAGCACTCGCTATACTGCTTAAGGATGTAAATCAAATGCCTTGCATGAATGTCAATTGCCTCAGTAAAAATGATGGCAACATCAACAAAGAAAAGATGGGAAAGAGTAGGTCCTTGAGGACTTAGTTTAATGCCCTATAGCATTCGTTAATGTTATGCTTGAGAAATAAAGAGTGAAATGTTGGAAAATAAGGCAAGTTAAGCACAATACATGTTTTGATGATCAACAACTCAATTTGAGAAGTATTTAAGTACTATTGAGGTTACTAAGTGTTGTCAAGGTCAAAGTTCAAAGATAGCAGGTCAAGTCACAACCTCAACCATCGACTTAAGTCAAGTCAAGACCCAAGTTGACTTCAGGAACGACTTCAAATGATAAAAAATCGACAAAGGTGAAATTGGGACTTGGAGACAGGTGAAGTCACAACTGAAGTCGACTTTGCATGTAACTTAGGTGAAGTCGCAACCCCAAGTTGACTCTATTTGCGACTTGGGTGAGCCTCAGCTGTAGACTTCGAAAAACGTCAGAGTTAAGTCGCATTTCAAGTCGACTCCGTCATGCGACTTAGGTAAAGTCGCATCTCAATTCGACCCAAGTATGCGACTTCGATGAAGTTGAACTCCAAGCCGACCCAGACCTGCGACTTGGGTACAAAGCAACCTTATAATGCTTTAAAGACTCTTTTGAGATAGAAATCAAAATCAAGAAGAAACGACAATCATGATTCAAGACCACAAAGGAGGATCTTTGTTCGAGAAATTGATGTATTGCACAACTCAAGCTTCACAATACATATTAGAGACATCTAATGAAGATCCAAGTGCTTGAGAAGGAACGAAAAGATGGCTATACACAACATGTCCAAGGCCTACGACCATGTTCCCTTTATCGCAAGTGCATACTTGCAAATATTTGAAGTTCCAACAAGAGATATGGCTGGTGAAGTCGCACCTGAAGTCGACTCCACCTGCGATTGGGTCAAGTCCGAGACCAAGTCGACCTGAGCATGGAACTTGAGTTGGAAGTGGAAGGCCGAAGTCGACTCCAGTATGCGACATGGGTGAAATTGCACCCGAAGTTGACTCCACCCTGCGACTTGAACGAAGTCGCATACCAAGTCGACTCTAAATGCGACTTGGCTAGCAACGGTCGGAAAATTTTGAACGTTGGTGCATTAAATGCTTGCCGCCTACCACCAAACATTCGAATTTACCTCTTATTATTTAAAGAGTTTCAAGTGAACGTAAATGTGGTTGGAAAAATATTGAATGAGCTCACCTTCCACTCTCTTTAGCAAGTAAGTGATCTACAAGAAGTTTCAAGAAGAACTCTGCACTTAAATTGCTGAAAGCTGTCTTGTTGCATCCACAACTGCTTCTATAAATTTTTCTGCGCGCTCAAATCTACCTACCCAATCTGTAACGTGTAGATATTTTGTTATTTGTTTACTTGATTTTCCCACTTAGTTTGGTGTTGGAGACTAATACCAATTGAAGACAAATAGCGTGTGATTAAAGTGGAACTTGTCACCTACTTGCACTGAGATTGTATAAGCCCCGAAAGCTAGAATCTAGAAGAGAGCGGGTGCTCTAAGTTGTATTGATAATACAATAGTGGAACCCAAGCCATAACGGGTGTGTGCTTGGAAGAGTGGAGTAGAGAAGGTTGCCTGAATTACTATATATCACTGTCTCTTTATGTGGGTTGATTGCTTGTGTTTTATATTCCTACTGTACCCTCTTATTCTAACGCACTGGACATTTCATCGATGAGATTAAATTTACAAGGGGAAAGTTCCTTTTATTAAGCAAAGAATTTTTAATTACTCAATTTACCCCTCCCCTCTTGGGTATTGCTATAAACTCAGGACCAACATGAAAGACCTTCCGCACAGATGAGAAAGAGATATGGAGAAAGTAGGTCACCCTGTTGCAATCCCCTTTAGAGGCAAAAATAACCTATTTTGTGCCCATTGACAAGAATCTGATAACGGAAAAATTGCAAATAACTCATGATCCAGTTTATCCATATTGTGCCAAAGTTCATAGTGGGCATCATGTTACTCAAAAAGTCCCATTCCACATGGTCGTAGGCCTTGGACATATCCAACTTTATCGCTAACTCTCTCTTGTTACCCCTCCTCCACCGGAGAGAGTAAATTTCATCGTAGGCAATCAACATATTATCCATGATTAAACGACCAGGAATAAAAGCACTTTATTGAGGAGAAATGACTTCATGGAGGCAACTCTTCGATCTATTCGCCAAGACCTTTGCCAGTATTTTATAGGCTACGTTGCATAAACTGATGGGGCATAAATCAGAGAGTGTTTCCGTGCTATCCTTCTTTGGGATCAAAACAATATTGGTATAGTTGAGAGCTTGAAGTTGTTGACAGTGTTGTGGAGGGGTTTAAGCTTCCATGAAAGATTTACACACCATCAAGACATCATGACAGACTGTGTTCTAGTGTGTTTGACAGAAGCTAGTAGGCATACCATAAGGGCTAGGACCTTTCGATGGATTCATGAATTTTACTACTTTTAGGACTTCGTCTGTGGATAGAGGTTGAGTAAGATTTGCCTGAGATGGACTAGATATTTTCCATGTAACTAAACCTGTTATCCTTTGGAGATTTGATAGACCCGAGATGGAAAAAACATCTCTGAAGTGCGAGAGGGTGAGATCAAGCATTTTCTGTTTATTAGTTATCTGAGTTCTGCTTCTATTAGTGAGGGCCTCAATAGTTGCGTCGTCTTCTGTTGGATGTCATTCAATGAAAAAAGAGGTGTTTCTATCTCCTTGTTGGAGCCAGTGAACCTTGGCTTTTTACTTCCATAACAACTATTCATTCTCCAAAAGAAAGTAAATCTGTTGCTAAACACTCTTAATGACTTTGTCTCTTTGTTCAAATGGAGTTTGAGAGTTCAAATGATGTAACTCCCTTTGTTTCACGGTTATGACCTTGCTAAGACGACCCCTTTTGTCTCTCTTCCATTTAGAAAGCTCTGAACTGCATTTCTAGAGTTTTCTGAATAGAGTTTCACAAGCCAAGGATCCCACTCGATTATTTGTGGCCCATATATGATCAATAATATAGTCTCCATCTTTGTCTCTGGCCTAGAATAGTTCATACTTAAAATCTCGCTTTGGTATGTTCTTATCCTGCATGGCATTTAGAACAAGTTGAATGGGGTAGTGATTGGACAAGGCAGGAAAGAGATGATAGACCTTTGCGAATGGGAAGGTGGTTAACTACTCGGAGATGCCAACCAACGGTCTAATCTTGCCTCCACCCTATGCCTCCCTCTTCTATTGTTGTGCCAGGTCATGGGAGGGCCAAAAAAGCCCAAATCTAATAGATTGCATGTGTCCATCACATTCCCAAAAAGATCCATTTAATGTTTAGGTCTTGCCTTGCAACTTCTATATTCTGAAGGCCCTGTAATCTCATTGAAGTCTCCCATAATGAGCCATGGTGCATCGGATTGTGTATGGAGCTGAGAAATGAGGTTCCAGCTCTACATTCTTCTTTGGACCTCATGATGACCATAAAAACCCATGAATCTCCATCTTGGCATATCAGCATCAATATGGTGTTTTGAGTAGCTCCTGATTTTCACCCTAAAATCCTCATTCCAAAGAAGGCTTAACCCTCCTCTCTTATCATCCGGATCCACTGCCAAGCAATTGTCAAACTTGAGTTTCCTTCTCACATTGTCCATTTCCTTTGTTATTTGCTTGGTCTCATAGAAGAAGACCACATTGGGAGCTTTTTGCTTGACCGAGTCAAGGAGGCATCGAATTGCATGTGGGTTCCTAAGTCCGCGATAATTCTGAGTAAGGAGAGCTATTTATTTGGGGTGGGGCTGAGGTTTGCCCCCAACCTCCATCTAAAAAGCTGTAAGTGTTTTGCAGCTCTTTAGTTGCATCGTTATTGAAGTTCCTTGCCCTCCCGGCTCCTCAATGAGAGGTCTTTTAGTTGGGGTAGTTGTAGTGTGATGTGTAGAGCGTGTTCCCCATATTGGTGTTACTGACCCCCTTGCCCACCGCTTCCATTGTCTTTTTGGTAGTTAGTCCTATCTGTTGGGTTCAACATTGGGTGGGTGAAACTCCATTAGCTATTGGGGTTCATTTGTAAGCAGCATTTTCCCTTGATTTTTGAATTCCCATCCCTGTTGGAACTCATGCACGGACTCTTTCTCCTTTACTGAAATCATTTGTTTAACTATGGCCTACTAGGGCATGAAAAAGTGATTGCTAACTGATGTGGATTCATGTTGAGGTTGTAGCGCATTTCCTTTGCTAAGAGCCTATGAGGATAGGCCCTTTGGACAGCTAAAACTGTGGTTTTGGCATAACCTAGTGGTTGGTGAGGTTCAATTATAAAGGATGGAATTATAGTAGTTAGTCATTGACTTGGGACCACACTCTCCATAGGCGTTGTAAAGCCAATTGTCTCTATCTGAGACACAGCTTCAATGGTCTGCACTTTTGACAGGATAGGCAGTGCATCATGAGTGTGATCCGTGGAAGACGAGCCTATTGTTACCACTGTTGGATTTGTTTGGAAAGTAGGGGTAGGCACGTCATCATTTACCACATACAACCGAGGAGGACCTTGTCTCAATTTCCCCCTTTCCATCATCAAACCCATCAGTTTGAAACCAACCCTCAACTTTTTACCATAAGGAAGATCCTCTCCTTTCACATTGGCTTGTAGATCTGGGTTGTCCATGCACTCCTTGAAAGTATGTCCAACCCAATCGCATACATAGCAAAATGTGGGACATTTTTCATATTGGAATATAAGCCACTGCTTGTCTAGATTATTAATTTGGATGAAAAAACCCCTCCAAAGAGGTTTCTTAAGATCTGAAATTATTTTTAACTCTTATGAGGTATTCAGTTGGCTCTAATTGAAAGCATTGTTTGAAGGAAGCTTCAACCATTTCTCCTAGAGTCATTTTGTCAAGCAGGTACGGGCATTGCTTATTTGAATCCACATGGGTGATCGGACCATCACCACCTCCCCGAAAGTAATCGGGTTTAACAACTCTTGCATAACCACTAGCTGTCTATCGAACATCCATGGCCTACCATTCAGCACTAAGGCTCTATCTTCTATTGACTCAAAATGCAGCAGAAATAAATTGTCCTCCATTTGCATAATAAGCACCTTCTCTTTTGTTTTCCGTACCCTTCTCATGGTGGCTTTAAAAACTTCTTTATTATAGTGCTTGCGGGTCCATAGCGAGCAAATTGCAGCGGGTTTCTCACCTGGAACAATCTTTTGGCATGTCATGCCGCTGTCTAGCATCAAGGTCTATATTTCCTCTCCAAGCAAATCTACCGCCATCGCCGACCTGTTTTCCATTGGAGATCCTCCTATTTTCTGCTTGAGGAACCTATCTGTTTGCCCTGGCCTTGCCTGCGAAAACACGCCCAGCATAGTCATGAGCGGGGAAGAGATTTATCTAAGTGTCCATCGCTAAACAGAGAAAGGGAATAAAATGACAATTCTAAACAATGTGAATAATAAAATTTGATTATATATATATTTAATACAAATTTGGTCAAAAAACAAACATATTCACATTTTTATGTGAATTTCAATATAAATTTCAATATAAATACATGGAACTAGTTGGTTTTCACTGGTCATGATTTTTTTAAAGATCCAACTCGTCCATTATATTTATTAGAAGTTTTTCGTTAGGATATGTATTAAAGGAACCATACGGAAAATCCGACCATATATTTATTTCTTATTCCCTTATAAATTAAAAATCTTAAAGAGAGGGAAAGTTACGGTCACTATTTTTTTTTACAGGATCTTGTGGAACGAAGGATTTGAAAAACTTGAGTATTTATGATAGTAACCTGTACCATAAAGGCACGTGATTTTTGCTCACAAATTCATCTAAGTTGGAAAAGTTACATTTATCCTACAGCAATTTTGGAAACTTAGATGGTAAGTGATACTATAACTATTGACTTTTTTCAAAAATCCAAAATATATAGTGTAAAAAGTTTTCAATTCATGTGATTAGATTTGAAACAATATTTTAAAATAAAAATAACAAAATGCTACATAGGACTCCATGTAGTCATTGCATTGAATCCTTGCCATTAATTAATATGTAGCAATGGAGTCAGGATCTTTGGTAGCCAAAGGGCAAATAAAAATTATTTGAGGGGAGACAGTCATACAAAAATGAACTGCATTTTTAAAGTTATTAATAAATTAAGGTTTTCTGAATTTTCAAAAATTTAAAGGGTATTTTTGAATTTTCAAAAATTCAGGAGACACTATTAATATGCAAAAGATTTTATCTCAATGTATTTAAAGGTTTCATATACCATCAAAATTTTAATTTCTTGTTTGCTAATTCTCTTATTCTCATTATCTGATTTGTAGGATTGTGTGAAATGCGGAATTTGAAAAATATTGGATCTTTTTGGAACTTATATAAATGATGAACTCAGTCCATCATCTTGGATGACCAACTCATCTAATAAGTTAGAAGAATTATATTCATTTGGAAGTGGTCTTTTAGAAGGTTGGCTTACATGCAATCTTCTAAGTTTTTACAATATAGTCCCCATTTCAGTGAAAATATAATATTTTTCTCGTTTTACATGGGTTTAAATTGTTTCCTTTTTACTGAGAATTTTATGTTAAAATAAACGAAAAGCTCCTTTGGCTTGCACGGTTATGCCATATGAAAATTTCTAAAAGGCCGGCTCTTTCTTATAATTAATAATCTAGATGGTAGATAAATTGGTCATTGTTTGTTGGCTAACTTATCGAAGTTGGAAAATTTGAACCTAGATGTAACAATCCTCAAAATTTAAATGTAATTAATTGATTATGTCTATTTATAGATTCAAACTTTGTGAAGCACTCTTTTGTTTGTACCCTATCCATAGAAATTGACATTTTATAAGAAAATAAGTTACTTAAGTATATAATAGAAGGACCCACATGACCAAGTGGGAAAGTAGTATATCTCCATCGAAGTGGTCCACTAGCAGCCTAAGTTTGAGAAAAACAATCTTAATTATTAACATGAGGCACTAGATCCATAAATCATAGGCATAAAAGTTACTAATCATTGGATCTTTTCAGCCCATTTAATTTATGACTATTGGCATAGGGTTTGCTCAAATGCGGAGCTTAAAAAGCTAACTCTCTGGGATAATAGCCTCGATGCAAGCATTAATTCATTGTGAGGTATATGACATATACTATTACTGCAAAGACATGACTGTATATAGATGTCCATGCAATTTTTTCATGTAAATTTTTTTTCTAAATCTGAACAATTTATTTTATTTAAAACTATATTTTGTTAAAAATTTGCATCTTTTGAGAGAGAATATATAACTATTAATTTTTTAAAAAATTATATAACATGTACGGCATGTAAAAGTTTTAAACATGTAGTTTTCAGAATCATAATTAAATGCATATGAATAAACATGATAATTCATTTAGATTTGGAAAAATGTTTTAAAATAAAAATAACAATATGTTTAATGGATATCTCTATGCAGCCTTTGCATTAAATCATTTCCCTTAATATAGATGATGACCACATTCCTTCATGAAATATTTTCTTATTCTTGTAACTGTTATTTGCAGGATTGTGCGAAATGCAAAATTTGAAAATATTGGATCTTTTTGAAAATAATATAGATGATGAACACATTCCTTCATGTTGGATGACGAATTCATCTCATAAGTTGGAAGAATTAGATTTAACTGGAAATTATTTTCGAAGTTTAGATGGTGAGTTATATCTATAACCTGTGCTTTACAATATCTATTTCTATTTAACTAAGTAATAAAAATGATAGGGGTATGCAGCCATGAGCAAATTTAATTTTCCAAATTGATCTTCTCAACGCTATGTTCTCACTTTTTTATTTAATTAATTTGATCTCAATAAACTTGTTAGAACTTTTTATTCTGAGTTTGTCTTTTTTGTTTGTTTGTACTTGATGTAGAGTTTATGAATCATTAATTTTATTAATTTAAAAGTTGTTGAATTTATCCACCAATTTGAAAAGTATGGACTAATAATTATTGGATTTATTAGCGTCAATCATCAAAATGTGAGAAGTAATTTAATGAGATTTTATTCATTTTTTCACTAGATGAGTGATTGAAAATTCACTCTTTTGATTATAATTTTTACCATGTGTTTAGATAAAAAGCAAGATTTCATTCAAATAAAAAATGTTCATGCATTACATTTGCTTTTAAATGTATATTCATATATAAATTTTGAAGGATACTGTGGCGCCCCAAACTGAGACGTCACTTCCTTACCTAAAGACCTTATAGATTGGTAAATGTGAATTAGAATTGTTGCCCTGATCATGCGGCGAGATTTTAATTGGATCTCGTCCAAAATTTTTTTCGTTTCTTTATTCATCATCATTTCATTTATAACATAAGCAATGGTATACTTGTACATATCCTTTAAACCATTTCAACATGCTGTTATACATCATAAGTTCTCTTGACCTAATCATGACATTGCCATTCCAGACATATATTCATCCATACATCCATACATTCAATCATTGAATCATATAGAACTTAAAATTCTAATTAAGTTCACATACCCATTAGCATATCCTTTAAACCATTTCAACATGCTGTTATACATCATAAGTTCTCTTGACCTAATCATGACATTGCCATTCCAGACATATATTCATCCATACATCCATACATTCAATCATTGAATCATATAGAACTTAAAATTCTAATTAAGTTCACATACCCATTAGCATACCTTAGCATATTCATGCTTTTTCATTCCTTATAGCCTACTTGGCCATCATCTCGTGCCTTACTTCATTGCTTAGATATGCATCTCATTGAGTTTCTCGGTACCTGTCTAAGGTTTGGGAAAACAAAACATGAGTAACGACTCAGTAAGTAAGCATTTTATCTTTTAGGATAAGACTTCCTTGAAAATCATTTCCTAAAACAATTTTCTCATAAATCATTTTGGCCAGGGGACATTTTATGTCCCAAAATATTTTGACATAAAACATATTTGGCAATGGACATTCTCATGTCCATGAAAAGACGTTTTTCCATATAAATCATTTTAGCATTGGACGTTCATACGCCCTAAAATATGTTTCCACTTAAACCTTATTGGAAACAGGCGTTTATACGTCTGAAACCATTTTTCCACGTAAACCTTGCAATAAACGTCATAAAACACTTTTCACATAAACACTTTGATAATGAACATTTTTATGTCTAAAATACATTTCCTGTAAGCCTTTTTGGCAATGGGCATTCATATGTCCGCAAATACCTTTATCCTTTAAACTCTTTTGGAAACGGACATTTTTATGTCCACACATGTTCCAACATAAATCCCTTTAGGAAATGAACATTCTCATGTCCAACCAGTTTTCCCACATAAACCTTTTGGAAATGGACATTCTCATGTCTAAAATATTTTCTAATATAAACTCTTTTTCATGGTCCCCATCTTGGGGCTTGTTTATAGTAAACAAGTCATAAATCCTTTTCATGAAAACTTTTGCATAGAAATAATTTCTTTTTATTCTTAATATTTATATATTTTGTGTAAAACACCCTGCTTTTAGGGTAACTTATGCATGATGGCTCATAAAAATCCAATTTAGGATAATTTTTCATATAAATGCTTTTATATTCCAATCTTTGGGCTTTTGAAAAGAAAAACGTATGCAAACACATTTCTCCCCATCTAGTAGTGACACTTAGTAAGTGATCATGCTACATTTTGGAAGAAAATCCTTAACAGCACGCTAGTTAGGCGGCTGTTTATTTATCCTGCTCCCATCTCAGGGAGGGCGCTGTTGGCACTTCTGCCATCCCTTAGCGACTTAGCCTTATGTAGAGTGGGCCCCGCTACAACCTGCCCGTTTCTTGTACTTGTGCACCGTACATTATTATGACGGACCGCAGCCCGTTTAGTTTGAAGAACCACAGACTGTAGCCCATGTCCATTTAAACCGGGATCACAGACCTCTGTCTGCATCCATAACACACAAAAAATCTTAGACCGAAGTCTATATCTTTAAAAATTATTTTTAAAAACACATTACCGACCGTAGTCTGTGTCAACTTGTAAACGATCGCACCCACTTTAACAAGTTGTTATTCAAAATCTAATTTTAGGATGACCTTAAATTCTGTTAGAAACATTTTGAGTAAAATATTTTGATAAATATTTGAAATATTTGAGAAACAACACATCTTAAAACCCTTTTTTATAAAAGAATTTCAAAAATGTTAGATTTTCAAGAATAAATCATATATTTTTCCTAGAATTTTTTTGGTTTCCATTTCGGGGCCTTTTGCTTAGAAAAGTTATGCAATTGTGTTAACCCCTCCTTAACCACGTTAAAATCAATTTCTTGTCTACATATCAATTTTTTTCATTTTTACATAAAGGACTTGCATAATCTTTTGCATGCCATTTAGCAACCCGAAATCAAACTATTTTGTGAAATCAACATAGGAGGTTGGTCATCCTTAAATTCCTTTCAACACATTCGTATAAATATTTTTCAACATATTTTCAACATAGATTTCCTTATCTAAAGAAAATCAAAACTTCTTGAATATCATTTCAAAACATATGAACTATATCGAAATCATCATTTATTATTTAATTATCAAGACTTAGCAAAACAAATCTTTTTCATAAATCAAATCTCTTTTTTCTCTTTTTTCTTTCATAACATGATTATTTATCATTAAACATCATAAGAGAAATTCAAAACTTATTTACATTTGATGCTTTGTGAAAAAGGGCAAAATTTTCTTTTTCTTATAAAATACTTTTGAAACAACGTCATAAAGAACTTGCTTACTTAAAAACAAATTCTTAAAACCATAGGCATCAAACATGGAATCCTTTGAAAACATAATCATGGAGAACTTACTTACCCATAAGCAAAATTCTCGATTCCATTAACATAAAACATTGCCAATCTTTAGCAACACTGATGATAAAATCCTTATCTTAAAACGTATTGCTTGCTTCCCATGAAGCAAACCTTGAGGTTTTTCCTTAAAGCCATTCTTTTCCAAAACTTAAGACTTTTCTTTAAAACCATCATTTTCCAAAACTAGTAGCTTTCATTAAAGCCATCATTTTCAAAACTTGTGCTTTCCCATTCGTTTAAATATCATCATAAACAATTTTAATCACATATCATCACATAGAAGGAAAACATCGTTTAGAAAATTCGCTTGCTTACCTGAGATTGCAACAATCCCTTTCCTTCAATTCTTTTTCTTGCCTTTGCCTAAATAAATGAAAATAAAATTTTATTTATTTGTTTCATCTTCAAATACTTATATTCCTTACGTTTTTCAACCTACATAAATCCATTTATCATAAGGCTCCCAAAACAACAACTTATTTTCCTATTGCGGGTACCGTTTTCACCCCATTTGGACACCTAGTCATAAAATTCATAAAATCAGATTTGGGGCTTATCTTCATAAATTATTTTAGCCAAAGTAACTTAATCCTAGGGTATTTTACCCTACATAAATTTCATAAATCATTTAATCTCATTTCCCCACCATTTTTAACGTAAAAATGGAAAATCGGGTCATATATGCAACCCTTAGTTCCATACTTTATAAAATCAATAACCTATTCATAAATCATCATATGAATTATACTAAATCATGATTTAAATCCCATTATAATTCAAATTTAATCATAAAAACCTGGACTTTAACATTTATCTTAATTTATTCCTTAAGTTGTCTATAATGCTAAATTCGGGCACATTGAATTCTCAAAACCTTAAATTAGTATCAAATCAAGTATTTTTGATCTGAAATTTTTACCATACCCTAATAACTATATTATTTAACCAAAATAAATATTTTTAGCATAAAAAATTAACCATTTATATTTATTTTGGTATTTTTACCTTACTGGACAGCAGCATCTATTTTCAGACAACCTTAATCACGCAATTTATTGGGTATATTTATAACTATCAAAACCTAATTTTTATTTTATTTGTGTGATCCTAAATATGTATTATATATTATAAAAACGTTTTAGACCAAAATTCCTTGTATAAAAATTATTAAAAATCCTTTGGTGCAGCTGATCTTGCCACCCGTTTAACCCAATTTAGGTTGATTTTCTCGGATTTTTAATTTGTAATGTACTAATTCTTTTACGTTGAAAATTTTTTGTTTCTTAATCACCCCATAATGAGACTTCGTACAAATTTTCATACTAAAAATCATCCATTTACTATTCTGTTCATATTTTTGATTTCCGCCTCATTTCTTCTAGGTTTTGCTCTCATATTTGCATCTCTTTTCAATACATATGCAAAACTCTCAATCAATACTTAATTACAGCATGTTATTAATCTTGATTTAGAGGTTTATTATGATTCAAAACCATGATTCCAATATCAAGAAGAAAACTTAAAAATTGGAAGGCTTAACTCAACGGGTACTTACCCGATTTTGCCGATTCTTTGCCCCGAACTTCCCGTGCTTCTCATTTCCTTTTTCCTTCTTTTTTCCTCCTCTTTCCTCCTCTTCCTTGCTGATTTTGACGTGCTTGCTACTTGTCCTTGGAGAAAATTTTTTTTCTTCCTTTTCCATCTCTTCTCTCTCTCTCTTTCTCCTTCTCTCTCTCCTCTTCCTTGCTGCTGGAACGTCCAACCCATTGATCCCTTTTTTTTTATAAAATATTTTTCTTGGTGCCCAAGTAACCCCATAGACATTTTAGTAAATTCCATTTTCACTTCCCACAATTGCCCTTATTTACTTAGCTCTTAAGCAACTTGTTACTTGCTCTCCAAGAAAGCAACTTTCCATGATAATTAGCTTAATCCATTCCATTCATCTCATAGATTTCATAATTTTATTCCATCGTTTCAAATTTCATTTCAAACCGACGTTTCTAGGTCAAGTTATGACCACTTGAATTTATCTTTTGGATTTTGGGATAAAAATAATTAATTATCACCATAATCTCATCATGATTCCCTTAATTCAATCCATTCATAAAATTGGGCCCACCGTTGTGAGCTTACCTTTCAAATTTCATCGAAATCCGCCTTGTAGGCTTCAAGTTATGAATTTTTCTATTATTTTTCATCTTAATTCTATAATTACATTTTAATATCCATAAATTAAATCATGGTAATTAACATGATTATTCATAACAAATTTTCACATTTAAATTCTCATTAAGCCCCCCGGTCATACCGACTCACTTTGGGCTCCGGCGATTAAATTTTTAATCACCATTCCTAATTAAACCCTAATTGCAAAATATCATCAAATCATAAAATCATTCATAAATTATTCAAAATTCATTTAAATCACATATAAATAATTTATATATGTTCAATGCATCTCATCGAGTCCTACATAGGTTAGGGTTTCACAATCCTCCCCCCTTATAACATGTTTCGTACGGAAACCTATTACATTTCAGATGTCGGGGGTAAAACTCATATAAATTTGCTAATTGATCATCTTTCTCCAACATTTCAATGGTTCACTACACTTCCACTGCGCTACTCTGTCTTAGTGGCATTTTTAGCCTTGGTCTAATAGACCTATCACTTGTCCTGATCGTTTAGATTTGCTATTGGCTTTTCTTCTTTCCTATTGACTCATATCGGCAACTGCCTTTCCCTTGTTCAAAACTAAGGTAATAGGCATCTTATAGAATACAACATATAAAATTATATCAATAACATTTCTTATCATAATATTCATTCATATCACACATAGTCAATATGATCATTTTTGATCATAGAATCATCATACATAGTAAATTTTACAATCTAGAAAGATAAATGATCTTTCCTTTTTCATATAGCATAGCATTTGAATGAGCTCAAATGCACATGTATTTTCATAACATCAAACATAATATATTCACAAAAATCAAACGAAAACTCATCTTTTTCCTATCTTTCTTATCTCTATCTTTGCCTTTCATAGTGTAAGGTTGCTTTTCCTTACACATACAGATTATATTTGCATAATCTGTTATTTTATCATGAACATAACTCTAGACCAAAAATCACTTAGAAAGTTGGCACTTTGGTGCCTTCCATATGTTACCATGACTCTATACCTTAAACATAAGTATCATATAGCACAGTTATGCGCTATCTTATGTGATGTATAGTTTACCTTAGGTAAGGGGGGTCTCTATGTAGGGTTCCATAACCCATCAGCTGTTCTTATTTCCTTCTATCCTTTGTCTTTCCTTAAATTCTCCTATCTCCTGCTTCATCTCATTGTTCTCATATCAATTTTCCTTTATATACCATCCATACTTTGTCTTTCCTTAAATTCTCCTATCTCCTGCTTCATCTCATTGTTCTCATATCAATTTTCCTTCATATACCATCTATACTATGAAACATGACAATCTAGCTATATTTTCCCAAATAATCATATTCTTGTGTCATAATGACATTCAGTAGAAGACAATATATATCGTATATGCCTTATTACCTCAATCTATCTCTTTCTTTGTTTTCCATTTTTCCTCTACATTTATCTATCAATCCTTATTGAAAAATCATCTTGTGATATTAAATCATTTCTTACCACGCCTATTTACCAATCCATGCTCTAATACCAATTTCTATGGCGCCCCTAATCGAGACGTCACTTCCTTACCTCAAGACCTTATAGATTGGTAAATATGAATACGGATTGTTACCCTGATCATGCGGCGGGATTTTAATTGGATCTTATCCAATTTTTTTTTTATTTTTTCATTCATCATCATTTTATTTATAACATAAGCAATGGTACACTTGTACATATCCTTTAAACCATTTCAACATGCTGTTATACATCATAGGCCCCCTCTTGACCTAATCATGACATTGCCATTCCATACATACATTCATCCATACATCCATACATTCAATCATTGAATCATATAGAACTTAAAATTCTAATTAAGTTCACATACCCATTAGCATACCTTAGCATATTCATGCTTTTCCATTCCTTATAGCCTACTTGGCTATAATCTCGTGCCTTACTTTATTGCTTAGATATCAATCTCATTGAGTTTCTTGGTACCTGTCTAAGGTTTGGGAAAACAAAACGTGAGTGACAACTCAGTAAGCAAGCATTTTATCTTTTAGGGCAAGACTTCCTTGAAAATCATTTCCTAAAACAATTTTCTCATAAATCATTTTGGCTAGGGGACATTTTATATCCCAAAACATTTTGACATAAACCATATTTGGCAATGGACATTCTCATATTCACGAAAAGACATTTTTCCACATAAATCATTTTGGCATTGGACGTTCATACGTCCTAAAACATGTTTCCACTTAAACCTTGTTAGAAATAGACGTTTATACATCCTAAACCATTTTCCACGTAAACCTTGTTGGAATCGGGCGTTTATATATCGTAAAATATTTTGCACATAAACATTTTGATAATGAACATTTTTATGTTCAATATACATTTCCTTAAGCCTTTTTCGCAATGGACATTCATATGTCCACAAATACCTTTATCCCTTAAACTCTTTTGGAAACAGACATTTTTATGTCCACACATGTTCCAACATAAATCCCTTTAGGAAATGGACATTCTCATGTCCAACTATTTTTCCCACATAAACCTTTTGGAAATGGACATTCTCATGTCTAAAATATTTTCAAACATAAACCCTTTTTCATGGTCCCCATCTTGGGGTTTGTTTATAGCAAACAAGTCATAAATCCTTTTCATGAAAACTTTTGCATAGAAATAAATTTTTTTATTCTTAATATTTACACATTTTCGGTAAAACACCCTACTTTTAGGGTAACTTATGCATAATGGCTCATAAAAGTCCAATTTAGGATAATTTTTCATACAAATGCTTTTATATCCCAATCTTTGGGCTTTTGAAAAGAAAAACGTATGCAAACACATTTCTCCCCATCCAATAGTGATACTTAGCAAGTGATCATGCTACTTTTGGAAGAGAATCCTTAACAGCACGCTAGCCAGGCGGCTATTTATTTATCCTGCTCCCATCTCAGGGAGAGCACCGCTGTCACTCCTGTCATCCCTTAGCGACTTGGCCTTATGTAGAGTAGGCCCCGGTCATCCCAACCGTGCTCTACAACCTGCTTGTTTCTTGTACTAGTGCATCATACATTATTATGACGGACCGCAGCCCGTTTGGTTTGAAGAACCGCAGACCGCAACCCATGTCCTTTTAAACCGGGAT